>JARHVA010000669.1:4527500-4560000 GCA_037957365.1 Torreya grandis
TGTCATTGAAATATGAATATGTAAGTATGTAATGCTTTGCCATAAAACCCATAAAGGCATAAACAATGTGAACATAACAAAATATCCATAAAATGCATAAAATCTATAAAAAATCCATATATAATAACCATAAAATCCATAAATATAATTTTAAGGTGTAATATTTCTATATATATATATATATATATATATATATATATATAATTCATAAAGGAGTACATAATGTGAACATAATATAATATCTCATATCAATGTCATATAGGCATACAATGCCAGACAACCATACACTAAGTCATATAGGCATATAAAAAAATGTCATAAGACATTATCCTAATCATCAAAATGCATCACTCTCTTTTCCTTGCTTGTAAAAGGCTCTCCCTTGGATGCCTTGATCACATATGGAGGTCTCTAACATTAATGAATGAGTCCTCTTCCACTCGAAACTTGCCTATAGCTCAACCTATTCATATAAAAATATTATTAGAAACTCTACATACTGGAATAAGATACTTAAAAAATTGACAAGGTACTTTTAAAATGATATAAAACTTATTCAAAAGTGAACTTATCTCAATCTATTGGTCATGATCAATTTTAATCTAGTGATCAATAGAGTCAATGGTAGGTTGAGGTTGGTGAACAGGTGTGTGAAACAAAGAACCAACAAGAGTCAGTGCCCTACTCCTAATAAGGGAAGGGGTAGTACCCTGTACACACACACACACATATACAAAATAAAAATTTAAAATTATCTCATAAACATTTAAATAAATTGACTAAATCATTGAAATATAATATCTAAAGATAAAAATTAAATTGTATTATACCACACCATGATTGCTAATCATTTGAATAAGACTAGAATAATTCTTAGATATTTTTTTCATGCATCAGTTAATTTTACAAGTAAAAAGGAAAATTAAGAAACAAAAATCAATATTTACACTTAAACATTATTATAAATCTCATACCTTAGTGAGTTTTTTTCAAAATTAAATCACAACAATGCCTACATTTACTCTTACCCGAATATATGGTAGAGTGTCTTGTGTGGTCATCAACTAAATGAAAAACATCATTGTTAGTCACTTGAACATATATATATAATTACATACATGTAATGAACCATAATTATAATAAATCCTTAAAAATTATCTTTTTATATGTATGTATGGGCATAGTAGGAGTAACATATGTGCTTGTGTAGTGTTCACAATCCTAATGAAACATAAAAAATAACATATACATTATTGAGCTTTATATGAAAAATAATTATTAACTTTTAAGTTTTACAAATCTTTGAAAATTAATAGGTATGATTTTTTTTCACATGTAAAATATATAAGATACCTGGTAAGTTGTATCTGAGGTGTCCAAACCAAATGTAGATGACTTAAACACATCAATGAGATCAATATCATCTAGACCCTCATACATACCACCATGAGTAGTCTGCATGGAATATTACTCATCATCCTTAGGTTTAGTGCATATAAGACCAAATTATTTTCAATGGAGAGGTTAGTAAACAATGCTAGATGAATCCTCCCTATGTCCACCCTCATCAAAAATAGTACGAGAAACTTGGCTCGTATGCCAAATGAGGGTGTTCATATGTGCCTTAATCACATGAAATGTATAAATATCTATAGTCTCCTTGAGTATAAAGGTTATTATTTCAGGAGGATGTGGTTTTTGAATAGGTTATCTCATAGGTTAATTAGGTGCATGATGTGCACCTGACCTATCATATATAGAGCCTTTTCCTCTATCCTAAAACTCTGAGAAATAAAATTAATTTGGAACTTCATTAAAGACAAACTCACAATAGAGTTTTCTCAAAACATATATGGGGGCATCATTATTATTTCAAGGAATGTGATCAAATACCATCCACCATCAGTCCTAAAAATTTTGTTTGATCAAAGTATGGGTGCACTAGTGGACTTCAATCTATTTGGTTGACACATATAGCAATGCATCACTTTTTCCATCATTGAATATTGCACATGTTTGGGCTTTGATTATTTTTTAATCTCTCATAGCAGCCACATAATTGTTTTTAGAATAATATGCCCTGTATCTATCTCAATAATCAACTCACCTATTAATTTGACCCATTAGCGAGTCAACTTCACCTATTAATGTCTTTAATGGATTTGCTTAGAATTTTGGTGGGGGTTATTTAAATGGGTATCCCTTATTGTCTCAATAAAATTTTAAATTTATATATTTTTTATATTACGTGAGATTACAATTCCTCCTAAATACCTTGGAGGCCTTGAGGAACTATAAAAGGGATATAAGGGTTTTTTTGGATAGGAGGGTTAGGTTGTTAATTTTCACTTTATACATTTCCATTTGCACATGAAGGTGTATTATGCATTTTTTTTTAAATAGAAAAAAATAATGAAAATACAATAAAATTAACTAAATTTATTTTTAATTTCAATCAAATTTTATTGCATACCTTTCCTCTTGTGTTCTATTGTCGATTTGGAGCAAAAAATATTTTTCCAAAATGCAAGTTGACCTCTTTACTTGTCTAGTCATGGTTTGCATCGATGCCAAATGAAAGGCATCAATTTTATTTATTTATTTATTTATTTATTTATAATAATAGTACTATGTATGTGGTTCTAAAAATTAAAACCATGTACGTGGTTCTAAATACTAAAATTTACTATGTATTTTTGGCTTGGTAATCACCCAGCCTATGAGCCAATACCATGTATACAATTTTAGAAATTGCATACATAATTTTATAAACCACATATATAGAAAAATTGAAATAAATTTAAATGCAAAAAGTGTCTACTCCTCCTCTCCCCCAAGCTTTGTGCACTTACCCCATGGCTGAATGGCATGTAGGTGCACATGTTTTTGTTACTAGTGGGATGCATGAGTTTACACATGAAAGGGGGAAAAATATAGTTTCATAAAAAATTGGAAGGAGTTTATATTTATAGCAGGGTTTTGGGTGAAGTATTATTTTCACCATCACATAAAACATTTGTTTTGTGTCAAACACATAAAGGATCACCTAGTGCACAATCACACATAGCTTATCAAGCACAAGATCTTATAGTCTAGCACAAATAGAGGTGAACGCTTGGAAAAATAAAAAATGAACCTTTTAATGAATAAAAGTCATTTATAGTTACACAAAGGTTTAGAGACTGAACATGGAGAAATTTTTGTGCCAAGGAAAAGGAAATAAAGGATTACACCAAGGAAATTTGGCTCATGGAGAAGAAATTGGTGTACCTCAAACTAGGATGCATGCAAAGTTATTAGAATGAATATTTAATTTCAAGATTCTTAAATATGGACTCTAAGGACATGTTTTGTTAATAAAAGTTTGTGTTTGAGGAAAATAACCCTTACGCACATGTGTCAACATGTCATATATTGCATGAATCTCTTTTGATACATAGCTCTTGGAGGAGCCTATATAAATGCATGGAATGTCGAACATTAGAAAGTTTAACGAAAGAGAAGGGAGAGCTTGGAGGCCATGTATTGAGTTGAGAAAGATAGAGAAGGATCAAAGATTTAAGGTTATTTTATCCTTGAGTATACATGTAAGTCTGAGAGAATCTATATTGTAGTATAATAAGCTTGCATTTTGAATCTTGAGATCCAAGCATAGCCTATGGATCATGCATTGAAAGAAATATATGTAATGTTTGTTTCACATTAATATTAGCACTGAAGCTTGTGTTTTCATATTTGATTCTATGTGTCTTTATCTAGTTATTGGGTTATGGATTTAATTTGTTGAAAACCCTATCCCCATGACTACACCACTACCTTTTTTCATATACCAATCCTTGAGATAGATCTAATAAGTATACCCTCCCTTGCATTCATTTGTATTTCATCCTATTTATTATTATCCTCAACTTTAAATCTCTTCTCTTATTGTTCAATATCAATTTAGTCATCTCTTGAGTAAATTTTTTTTCTTATGTCTTATACAATTTATCATTTGCTATGCATAACCATCAACATATCTGATACTTCTTCTAGTCTTCTAGACATATTAGATGTTACATATTCACCTATACTAGTTGTTCTTATTAGATGCATCTAGAATCTATGGTCAACCAAACCTAATAGGTTCAATCTCTCAAATCATAGTCCTATGTAGGAAACCTCTCCACACTTCCATAAGGATTCGAACATTGAACTTTGATACCAATTTTTTTAGTCAATAGAGCTCCAAACAAAGGGAATACTTAACCCAATAGTAAAATAAGTACACACACAATGTATAAAAGTTAAAGGTATCTATATATTAAATGCAAAAAATAAATTATAGAAATTTTATATCGTGCAACATTGACATGTTGCACTTTAATAAAATATTCCAAATGAAAGCTTATAATAGCTAATATATAATGGAATTTACTTTGATCTACATTTCTCACACTTCTAATGGGTTGTTATATGAAGAAGATTAACCTCTTCGTCTCAATATATCCAACCCTTTTTTGATGCATTTTCCTTGCACGATATAGGATTTCCCAAGTGATATATGTCACTTTAGATCCATGCAAACTCATACGACACACCATATATCCCAAATAAGGTTGTGCATCATTATTTTAGATTAATTTAAAAACATGTGTATCATTCATTCCATCTCTAAGAGTCTATAATTCAACAATCATATTTTGGACCTTATGCACAAATGTTTAAATTTTAAATGTTAGCCTTCTTGAATATTGCATGTCAAATCCTATCCATGCAACCACTATACTTCATCCTCCCATCTGTGCATCATGCACACTAAACCTAAGCAATTTTTTTAATGTACAAAATCATCCAAATGTGTTTGAAATCACATGAATCTTTTCAAGTGACTAACTCCCTTGCACATATCTATGCAAGTTATGATTAAGTTATCTAAACACCTATGAAATCATATTTAGAACAAATCCTACATGCAAAAAACAACTTCTATGTAACACCTTCTACACATGTTTTCCTTAGTCCCACAAAATCAACAAAATATACTACAACCAAATCCAACACCATATGCAACCACTTCACTAAAATACTATGCATGCATGCCCATGTGCAAGACATCAACCAAACAACTACACATCCGTGCACCACATACACCATGTTTAAACTTATTCAACAAAATGAAATTTTCTATTTTTGTTGATTTAATATTGTATACTAATACATTACTTATTTATTTATTTTTTGAAAAATATGAATTTGTTTCATGTGGGATGCATCAAATTCAACTCAATGACTTGACACCAATTAGAATCATAAACTTTGTTAATTTTCATTAGATTACTTATTGAATAGAAAATGTAGTTGCTAACAAAAATATTGAAATTTTTAATAAGGTATGGGATTATATTGACACTATTATTCTTCAAATGATTGAAGTCAAATACCATATCTATTCACAATTTATTGTTGCAAAAAATATTATTAAAATGAAAAAAAAAATGCATTTAGCATGTGAAATATATACTTGAAATGGAAAAGTCTATAGACTTAATATTCAATTATTTTTAAATGGAAACTTAGACTAAGTTACTTTCATCTAAAGGATAAATCATGCATGCCTTGCTTTGGGAACATAAATTATTTACTATATAATAATTTGGAGACATAGATTTAGATCATGATTTGAAAGAATAAATTCTTGATTAACTTAATGCCAATTTTTAAATAAAAGTAAAAATGATTCCATATTGTAAAGTTTTCAATCTCAAAATGGGTGATCAAATTATTTTACTAGTGTAATGTATTTGTATGAGACTAGTGAATGAAGAAATAGTTAATGAAATTTTAAAATAAGTTATATTGTTTGATCTAGATATGACTAGGGTGAAGATAAATTGATAAATAGTGTGGGTGTCTTAAAATATGCTAAGATTAGGTTTCAAGAAAAAATAAACTTGGATGATGGGATTATGCTCATTTTACATATTAATCAATGTACACTTTAACATACTCTAGTATTTGTCTGGATTATAATAATGTTTTAGTGATTAGTTTTTTATTTAGATATATTTTCAACTCTTTTTTATTTTATGTAATGTAAACATCTAAAATATTTTATGTTTTCACAGTCCATATAAAAAAAACTTAGTATTCAGAAAAATTGTGTATATAATATTGTTACTCAATGTTTTGGATCATCACCTGTGATCATTCATCACATGTTTTGTTTAGTTTAGAATAGTTAAGGGAAGTTTTTACACAATAGGAAACTTCTAAGTAAATATTATTCCATTTTATATTTAGAAACTTCTAGAAATAACTATTTTACTTTAGTTTTTTAAGAAGTGTTAGGTCTTGTTTTTACACATGTTTATAGTTGAGAAAGACAAGGCTATAGCCGATATCATAAAATATTTAATTGCACAATTTTGGAAAGATAACACAATGACATCACCCAATATGAGAGTTTTAGTAAAAAGAAGAGTTGGTTCTCATAATCATGAACCACGTCTAAAATATTTTTTGGATAGGATTCAAACATAATTGTACTCTAAATTTTTAAAAAAATATTCACAAATTTCTATTAGTCAGAGATATTTAGGGTAAATTTTAAGAGCTCATATTCAAAAACTCCCTAAATTTGTTGGTGAATCTATATATTAATGATTTGTAAACATGGCAATTTTTTCAAGCATGGTGGTGAATAAATTGAGAGTAAGGTCGATAAATAATTTTATATGTACAACCATTTGATTTTATAGCTCAGCCAAATGGTAACTATTACTAACCTATTTAATCGAATGATAAAAAATTAAATAGGAGTGAAATGAAACTGACTGACATAAATCACTGTCTAGTTACAAGATTCAACCAAATAAAAAAGACTATCATTTGGTTGTAAAATAAAACTGAATGGTAAAGGTTGTCATCTAGTTACATTTATAATTGAACAACAAGGATCATCATTTAGTTATGTTTTACAATCAGATAGTGTAAGATGCCAATTGATTGTATTCTATAATTGGTTGGTATATTTTCCATTAAATTGCATAGATGCAACCAAATGGTATCCGTCGTCATTTGTGTAGATAGTTCAACCATTTTGTTGGTTATCTAGTGAAACTAGATGGTTGATAAACCATCCAATTGCATATGCAACTGGTTGTCTTGGTTTTTAGGCCATGATTTATCTACTTATAAATAGTCTTTTGGCCCTCAATTTTACACTCTTGCACAATAGTTTTATCATTCTCTGTCATGTTTTCCACAATGATTCATCTATGACTTTGACATGCTATAATGATATGGATTCCATATGCAAATACATTTTCAAGAATTTATTATGCCTAGATATTTTGAAACTCCTAAAGCATGCATACACATACAAAAATTGGATTTCAAAGTGCAATTTTGGTGGCCTCATTTATATTCCATAATATGAAACTAACACAAACTTGATGAAATCACTAATGTCTTGCTATGAAAATAACGAGATAACTTTCAATATCTATGTGAACTCAAAATTAATCTTGTTTGGTACCTCACCTCTCAATATCCATAATTTGATAGGACTTTCACACTATAATACCAATTTACTAAAAAAAGTATAATATAAAATTTTTAGGAGGGTGTTCTATATGAGATGAATAGTTTAAGAGTTTGGGAGATTATAGCAAAAGAATTGATAAAATAAATAAATTACCATTATCACAACCACTCTTAGAGAATTAATTTGTTTTCATTAGTTTAACATGAACCCATGAAGATTGATAGTTTATTCAATCAAGCAAAATCTAGGTCAATTTTTACTGCTAATGATTAAAATGACAGTACATTGAGTATTATGTTAAACAATTTGGAGAATTTAAATACGAAATCCCAAGCACACTTTAATAAATTGTCAAGAGACATAAACCTTTTTGTCATTTGAAATGCAAAGAAGGAAAAAGCTTTGGTAACTTACCATCATTTTAAATAAATTTATTATAGTTATTATAGTTTTAATATAATTATATTTTATTTTTAATTGCATTAAAAATATGAAAACTTGAAAAAGGAAGCCCTGGTGCTCACTATGCATTTGAAGAATGCATGAAAAAATTTAAATGCTTCCATTACATTCAAAGAAAATCTTGTTCTATTGAATAACATAAAAAAACACTCAATAAAATAATTAAGGAGCATGAAATGGAACCTCAAATTTTATTGAATTAGAAAACTAATGTAAATCTAAGTCTTCTTTCAACATGAGATGCAATGAATGAAAAAAGAGACAATCTTGCAAATATTAATTTTGTTACAAAAGATCTTAAAATGATAGGCATATTAAAAGATGACACAGAAGAAGGTCAAGTAGGAATTTCAAATAATGGTTGTGAGAGAGTGGATGATGAGTTATTTTCAAAAAAATGATATTTGATGATGTTGCAAAATGTTTATTATGTTTCAAAAGACAATGCTATTTTTTAAACAAAAATTTGAAATGACTATTTTAAGTTTTAATTTTCTAACAATAATTTATTATGTTTCTATTATTCTTTTTTAACTAAGTTATGGCTCATTTTACATCTTACATACATTGAATTGACTATACTAGTGTTGTATATTCTGAGTTGTAGTTAAAACAACATGGTGATGTGGGCTGCAATTATTATTTTCTATGGATTTAGACTAAGCATCACTTTGAATTTGATGTAATTTCATCTTGTTCAATTATTATCATGGTTTTATATAATGAAAAATATTTTATTATGCATTTGGTGATTAAATTTAGTTATGAGTCCATTTTTTTGGGAAGTGAACATGTTGTGCTTGCATGGAATTATTATGGATGTGGAGTCCATGCAATAATTATGGTTTGCCTCTTTGGTCAATGGATCTTTTTTGCATGATGATTTAATCCAATTAAATGATGAAAGTGTTTCTTGGGTTATTATTCTACACTTGAATCTTTATGAATTTAAATTATTGATATGCACCTATAAATATGTAGGGGTTCAATAAAATATTTTTAATTCTCAATTAGGTCCTTTTGTTCAATAGGCTTGTAGACTTATTTTGTCTTCGTAATTGACTTCAATATTCATAATTTTAAACTATGATTTAAGGTGAAAACTATTAATATTGTGTTACAATATCAAATTTATGTTTTTCAAAAGTAATAAACATATATATTTAACAATACCATCTTAAAAAATACAAAGAAAATTTTATCAATTTGAAGAACCAATTAATAAAAGGGAAACATGCATGGTCAATGGATTAATCATTAAGGTCTAGAAAACATCTATTAAGTAAATTAAAATGCTATCAATAATTTTTATGAAATAAATATTTCAAATGTTTAACAAAATTAAAATTGATATGAAATTAGATTTCACTAAATGATAATTACAATAAAACTAAGACTAAAACTTGGGTAGCTGAAACAATCCTTGACAAACTTGTTCATCGCAAGTGACATTTTCATCTATCATATTGGTGCCATATTTAGTGTCAATATTTATACCATCTCTATTGGTCATCGTATTACTGATGCCTCTTCTTTCAATTAGAGAATTCCATGTTGCTAGAGCTCTTTCATAAGAAAACATGTCCATAGCATAACATGAAACATACAATCTCAAATAGGTGTATAGATTTTTATCCAATCTATTTCAATATTTTAAATTAATGAATTATAATTCACTAAATACTCTTTCATCTTCCACTAAACCCAAAATAATTATTTGGCAATCTTCATATAATCATAAATATTCACTAATACTTTCCTGCAGGATGCTACGAGGATAATTTTTTTCCATAGCCGTGTAATTGCATTATTTTTTGTTGGTTCACTTAGACACCAATATTTTTCAACCATTATAATTATGAAATGTGTTGAATGAGATTTCAATGAATCTTTTTAAAAAATAACTTTAATTTCAACTCCATTGACCTCTACAAATTTACTAAAATGCATAATAAGAGAACCCATGTATTTTTGAAATAAATTGCTAATTAGCTATTGATCTTTATCACTGTTCTAAAATATAGGATTCAAAATTGACATCGCCTCAAAAAAATCATCCATTTAAAAATGATATCTGATCTTAGTAGATAAGTTTTATGAAATTATACTCAATTTCATCCTTATTTCAAATATAACAATATCGTATAAAATATGTGTAAAATGCACTTCTTTAGTTTCATCTCTCACAAAATCAAGTCTTCTATAGAAAGCATGCATTGGTATCTCCTTTCCATTAATTGATATTAAATTTTAAATAAATTTTAGGATTCTTAAAATCTATAAAAAATTTCCAACTCATAAAACTGATCCATGAAAATTTTCATTCAACATGTATAATATATCTAAATATTGACATACTCATTTTCTCAACCATATGAAATCAAAAATATATATGGATCTCTCCCAAGTGTGTTTCATTAAATAATTTATTTCCTTCAACATCGATAAAATTATGCATAATATCAGTAATGTTTCCAAATTTCTTAAATGGTACAACAAATCTTTTACCTTGTCAACTTCCTTAATAGTATTTATACATAAAACCTACTAACGATATATATTCTTCAAAAATTCTGCATGCAGGTTCATACATTGAAATCCATGTTGTATCAACATCTTTCAACAATTTTTTACCATGAGTCATTCCTATTTAAAACTTTTGGAACTCTAAAAATATTTTTGGACTACTTGACATATAAGCATTCAAGTCATAAATGAGCTCTTCCACTTTTATGACATTAGCAAATATGCTTATAATTTTTTATGCAAGATTCATCTTAAGATCCATGTAATGAATTAGAATCATATATGGGGAAACTATTGTTTGAAGTTGAACACATAGTCCATTTCTATGCCCTTGTATTATTGATGCACCATCAATCCCAACACGCACCAATTTGGTATTTATTGCAAAATCATCCATCCCAAATTTATATCTCAAATTATATACAATCAATTTGTAAAGATTCTCAACATTACAATTTTATACTATTTTTTGAATAACTAGTAAATGAGGTCACCTTGAATAGTTCTCAAAAGTATAAACATGCATGCAAAATGATGATGTGTAGTCAATTATAGTGAGCTCATCAATGGACAGTGAGATAAATAGTGAATTAAAAAAAAAAGAAAATCAAATCCTCCTTCTCAACCATTGCTATACATTTTCCCATTTCATAAGCATTCTTATTCGACCAATGTGATTGTGGAATATAAAAAAATCTATTATGTTGAAATAAAATCTTATAATCTAAAAAAATAGAAATAGGTCTGCCCTTTTTTAAAATGTGGTATACAGTAAAGAATTGTATATATTTGGCCTTTATATTGGATTGCATAACTTTACCAAATTAAGCTTTGATTGTTCACCCTTTCTCAACATGATATTTTTGATGTTTGCGATCATTTTTGTAATCACATGCATATATTACATGCATGGATTATTCTACATTTTTCCATTTATGTGTTCTTGTTGTCTGTCCAATTGTGTGATTTATTGTGACATATATTTTTCCACAATGTTTCTTAATTATGTCCAACTTAAGTTACATTATGTGTTATTTCCTAGTTTCTAACTACATATTGTACATCTGTATTCTGTTAAAATATCATAACCATTTTCAAGATCTACAGGTTAAATGAAGGTGAATTTTGTTGCCTAGATGATCTTAAAAGACTTTCCAATTGTTTATCCACTTCTTTTCCTTCTCAAAGATTTATGATTTAAATTTTCAACTAAACTTGGTGTTTGATAAGAACTAGAAATCTCTTTTGGTAGTTGAATTTTATCATCATTATCATCGAGAGCCAGAGGAATGTCTTCAAGTGGTGTCATGTCATCATCAATAAAATATTTATGGGGTGACATATTATTGTGATTAATTATTTCTCATGAAATACAATCATTATCAGTGGGGATTTTTACATGTAAAATGGTTTTGATATTATTCTTAACGGTTAAAAGCAAATTTAATACAAATTAAAAAAATATTAATAAGTGCATGTATTTTAAGCACATGGCATTTATGTGGGATTTTTTTATTAGGTATTTAAAATAAGGTAATATGCTCAATATTACTATTAATTATCATATCCTTTTAGTGTTACCACTAGATGCCATGATGAGCGATGCAAACAGATGATTCCAGTAAGATGCAACCAATTAGTTTCCATAGGGATGCTTAACGACAAGGCACAACCATAATATAACCATTAAATTACAGCATAGGGATACCACTATTTAGTTTGAGTATAGATGAAACCATTTGATTTCACAAGGATGTTACCATTCAATTGCATAGGAATGCTACCATTCAGTTTGAGTATGGATGCAACCATTTGGTTGTAGCATAAATGCAATCAAATAACTAAGTATAAATGTAACCATTCAATTACAATTGGTTGATAGTATTATAATTATAATTGGTTATTTCTTGCATGGTGCATCCATTTAGTTGTATTATTTTGGTGGTGTTGTGGTTACAGTCAGTTATTTCATGGTGCATCTATTTAGTTTCACCAATTTTTGATGTCTCACCATTATATTGCTTGTTCGATATTGTCAGGCAGTTGCCTTTACTGAAAGTAAAATTTGATGTTTACCCATGATATTGCATTTACTCTATATATATGATAAATTGGATTGATAACTAAGAAATTATTGTAAACATTTGGCAATCTGACCCATAAAATAGCTTACATTCTAAATTTTTAGGTGATCTAGCCCTATACGATGACCCTAAAAAATTACTAAAAATAAATTTAAAAAAGGGAATATTCATGAATTAATGAATATTCACCACTAAAATTTACCATGGAGATATTTTGAAATGGCCAAACCCGTCTATGTAAAAATCACACACACACACACACACACACACACACACACACCAATTGTTGTTGTAGGCAACATGTTGAATTTTTGATGCATTATGATGTTTTTCATCATGTTCATTATACTTTGCATACTAAAAACATTTTTCAGGAGTGTGGAATGGAAGATCCACCAAAATCAACAAGGCAATTTATTCCAACCATTTTTTGTGAAAGGCCAGATGGACATTTTTTTTAATAATAAAGCATATTTGGATAAAAATTAAAGTTTTTGTGGTGGATTACCAAAATTTAAAAATTGTACCCATGAGGAGAGTACACAGGGGATTGGATAAGAATTATCAATTTTAGTAAATATAAATCTATGACATATCAATTAAAATATGTAAATGAATCTAAAAGGTGAAAGCTTGTTATAGAACAAATACCTATTTCCACATTTATGGTCAGATTGAGGGAGAAAATTGCTTATGAGTATGCAATACATACACATAAATCTCGATGGTTAGATGAATATTTAAATTTAAGTAAGGACACATTCACACTTGGTACTATTGTTTAATTAATTGGATCTGTAGAGAGTTACACATTGTAACCACAAATGGAAGTTTAGCCATAATACTAAAATTTAGTACATGTTTCTATTTTTGTGCATATAGAATTCATGCATGCACCTAATAATATAGATCATGATCAAAATATATTAAGGGAGTACCACTTCTATGTAAGTGATGATCAAACACATTAAACAGAGTGTGTGCAAGGTTGTTTTCAGATGTTCTATATAAATTTGAGTGAAAGGAACATTATTTTCAATCAACATTATATTTGATTTAGATAAATTCACCTCACAATTTAAGAATCCATGGATGTTATACTAGATAAATATTATGCATTTGACCACTGACATACAACATATTCAGGGTTTCATAGAATCAAACCATGGAAAAGGGAAGCATGATAGTGTATCCTAACATGTGTTAAAAGAGTGCTTGTAAGAGAGGAGTTAAAGTTTGAAGATGTTGATTTGAGAGATGCAAAAAACATAGTTGAGTGGTGTAAAGATAAAATGGCCCATGGTTCTCAAGAAAACTCTAGTGTTTATAGATATTTCTAGTTGACGAAGGAGGAAAAGTTGGTAAGCTATGAAGATTTTATGACAGTAACTATGAATATTTAATGATAGTAACATGATAGAGAAATTTCCACTCATTTCATAACTGAAACATAGGTTCTTAAATAGTTCATATGAGGCACATGACATGCTTTTTTTTGTATGCATGTAATTTTTTTTGTAATGAATATGAGTAACAAGAGTGGGTGGATGAATAGATTTGTATACCTCTAAGTCCAATTGACACATATTAGGTTCCACTAGCATTACAAATTATAGATATGACATCATCACATAACTTTGACCATGTATCTGATCTAGTGAAACTAGGTATGAGATGAATTTTTACATTTAAAGTATATATGAATTAAATTGAAAACATGTGTTATGTACTAAACTTGGTGTGTGTGTGTGTGTGTGTATGCACGCGTACGTGTCTATATATATATATATATATATATATATATATATATATATTGATCAATCATTATTTAAGCATGTTTTTTTAGCAATACAAGGTATGTTTATGTAATTATTGTAGAGAAGAATAACAAGGGGAAAAACTATTACTTATGTTGGCATGTAGAAGAAAAAAATAAATTTAATTCTATAATCATATAGGGGAATACATTTACCATCCCATTGGGGTGATGTAGTTACTATAAATTTTATTATATGATATCCTATCAAAAATTTAGATGTACAATTATTTGAAGACTATGAAATATACTCCACTATTCAAATTTGATTCTTACAACAAATGTTCAATTGTATAAATATTGAAGGAGTCCATTAATCATGACTCTATGGAATTTTAGTGAGTCATAACGTGAATAAATTATTACTAATATCAAGAATAGAGATGATTCTATTGGTTCTTTGGATTGAAATCCTTAGGTATGTTGAGTTCGCAAATGCAAATGCATTTAATTTTATCAAACTTTATTGGTTTTTTAGGTAGTACATATACTTTTCAATTGCATTACATAATAACATGTTTTTTGGAGGTTATTGGTTCCAAGTTAACTTCCACCTTCATGTGGTTAGCATTGTTAGTAGATAATTCCATATTATTGAAGCTAAGAGAAGATTTCAGTTCATGTAGATGATTGATGGTTTTTACATATAGGGAAGGACATTGTTGAGGCCAGAAAGGGTCTTTTGTATCCTAAAAAAGAATAATACAAATCAAATAATGCAATCCTAAAGGTTATTGATCACCCCCAACATGATTTTGATGCTAATTTTTAGCCATGAGGCCCCAAAGGTGGAGATATCTAACTATGGCTTGAATGCTAACAACATTTCTTATCAATGTTTCTCAATACTAGATCAATTGAAAAACAATGTATATGTGTGGATTTAGAGTTTGTGGTGGTGGGAAATATGCATTTTTAATTTCTTGACATGTTGAAAGTGATGAATTTGTAAGCATAGGTCTTGGAAGTGAAAATTACTACTAATTATTTGCCTCTTCATTACATAAAAATAATATTTCAAGACTGATCACTGAATCATCTGCCACAAATTCATCTCTTATTTTTGATCCAAGTGATTTAGAGTGAAATTATTTGGATATGAAAAGCATGTGATGGTTCTTTTAGTTCATGTAGATGACTTAGTTTTTTTTACATGTGTTTGAAGTTTGCCTTAAAAATTATAATTTTACCATATAGGGAAGGACATTATTGAGGCTAAAATGGGTGTTTTGTCTCTTAAACGAGCATACTCTAAGCCAAATAACATAGTAATGAAGGTTATTTGTCACCCCTAAGATGGTTTGATGTTATTTTTTTAGACATGAGGCCCTGAAGGTGGACATTTCCAACTACATCTTGAATGTTGACAACATTTTTTGTCAATGTTTCTCGATGCTGACATTATTGTAAAAACATGTATCTACATGGATTTAGAGGTCACGGTGGTGGGAACATATGTAATTTTAATATCCTAATGTGTTGTAATTGATGTATTTATAATATAATGTCACATAAGTTGAAACTTCAACTAGAGGAAAAGAACATATCTCATAACTACGTAAAAATAACATTTCAAGATTGGTCACTAAATCATCTGCCATAAATTCATCTCTTATTTTTGATCCAAGTGTTTCATGATGAAATTATAGGGATTAGACATGCATGTGATGGTTCTTTTGGTTCATGTATATCACTTACAATTTTATTTTGACGTGTCTTAAGTTTGCCTAAAAAAATTAATTTTACCATATAGGGAAGGAAGTTCTTGAGGCTAGAACGAGTGATATGTATCCTAACCAGGTGTACTTTGAGGCAAATAACATGGTACTATAGGTTATTTGGAACCATATACATGGTTCCCATGCTATTTTTTATCCATGAGGCCTCGGAGGTGGAGATATCCAATTGTCGATTAAATGTTGATAACATTTCTTGTCAATGTTTATCAATATCAAAATTATTGTAAAAATGTGTATCCACATGAATTCAAATGTCATGGGGTGGAAACATATGTAATTTTAATATATTTATGTGTTGGAATTTATGGATTTTAAATCAAAGGTCCCTAAAGCAAAAATGTCTACTAAAAGCAAATAACCTCTCTTAACTACATAAAAATAGCATTTTAGGGTTGATCACTGAATCATCTGCCACATATTCATCTAATATTTTCAATAAAAGTGATATGGGGTGATATTATATGTATTATACATGTGTTTTATTATTATTTTAGTTCATGTAGATGACTTACAATTTTTGTTTGATGCATATCTAAAGTTTTACTAAAAAACTATAATTTTAAAGTATAGGGAATGATATTCTTGAGGCTAGAATGGGTGATTCATCTCATAAACAAGCATAATATGAGTAAAATAACATGATATTATATGTTATTTATAACCCAAAACATGGTGGTGATTCTATTTTTTAGCCACGAGGCCCAAAAGGTGGAGATCTCCAACTACTACTTGAAAGTTAACAACATTTTTGTCAATGTTTCTTGATGCCAAAATTATTGAAAAAACACATATCCACGTGTATTTAAAGGTATTGGTGGTGATAAAATATTTAAATTTCATATCTTGACATGTTGGAAGTGATGTATTTTCATTTGGAGGTCCCAAAAGTAGAAATTTCTTCTAGAGGCAAAGAACCTATCTCTTAACTACATAAAATTAACATTTTAGGACTGATGATTGAATCATTTACCATAGATTCATATATTATTTTTAATCAAAGTTCTCCAAGGTGAAATTATAGGGATTCCAAATGCACATGATGCTTCTTTTGGTTTATGTAGATGACTTATGATTTTCATTTGATGTGTGTTTGAAGTTTACCTAAAAAACTATAATTTTACTATATAGAGAAGGACCTTATTGAGGCCAAAACAGGTGCTCCACATCCTAATAAGATGTACTCTGAGGGAAATAATATGCTTCTAAACTTTATTTAATACCCATGATGTGTAAGCGATGGAATTGAAAGCAAATCCCTTATTGTTGATGACATGGGGTATATATCTAATTTGAAGGAAATTCTTGAACTCTCTAAGAGTGAGGTTGTTGTGTGTTTAAAGAATGGGGAAAATTTAATTTCTATTTTCTATAATATATATAAATTATATATATATATATATATATATATATATATAACTTATTTTAAAATTACCATGATACACTAGGCATTTTTTAAATTATTAGTTATTTAGAATGTCAGATTGTATGAGGGGCTTGAAACTAGGGAAGGTCCTTTTGTTTATCTATAGATAAGTCCTTCTAATCAGAGTATTTTTAAAGCAGTTCATATCAGTGGATTTCTTAATCATTTCCTTTTGGTGAAGCTGATGGTGTCATACTAGTGGAATGCTATTATTATTGATGGATTTGTGCTTTGGTGGATGAAGTGGAAACTTCCTATTTCATTTTATTGTGGTATTTGTTCATTCTACATATCTCCATACTTTTAGTTGCTTCATTTGGCTGAATACATATCTAATATATTTTTATTCTTGGGTGAGAATTCAAAGTGTGATATAGTTTAAGAGTTTTATGTATTAAATTTGTGAAATATGTTTCCAGTGCAGAAAATAAAGTGGATATGGGGTGATAAAGTGGGGGTTGGATTGGTGTCAAGATGCCCTTATACATATTTTACAAGCAAAGGCCATAAAAATTTGATAAATATCGTTAACAAACATGAGAATTTTTTAATATTATGTCACTAAAATATGAATGTGTAAGCATGTAATGCTCCACCATAAAAGCCATAGAGGCATAAAAAAATGTGAACATAATATAATATGCATAAAATACATAAAATATCCATAAAATCCATAAATAAAAGTTTTAAGGTGACATTATTCAATATATATAATATCTATAAAAGCCATAAAGATGTACAAAATGTGAACATAAAAGGAAAATCTTGGGTCAATGTTGTATAAGCATACAATGCTAAACAACCATGCATCAAGCCATATAGGAATACAAAAAATGTCATAAGACATGATAATAATCATCAAAATGCATCACTCTCTTTTCCTTGCTTGTATAAATCTCCCACTTAGACACCTTACTCACATATGGAGGTCTATGAGATGATTCACTATGGATCCTCTTCTTCTCAAAATTTGCCTATAGCTCAGCCTGTTCATATACAAATATTGGTATAAACTTTACATACTAGAACAAGATACTTAAAAAATTAACAAATGACTTTTAAAATGATACAAAAATTATTTAAAGGTGAAATTACAATAATATGATGTCTAAGGTTAATTTGTATCTAGCTATCAATAAAGTCAATGGTAGGTTGAGGTTGTCAAATAGGTGTGTGAAATGGAGAACCAATAGGAGTTGGTGTCTTGCTCTTGATAAGGGAAGGGGTAGGACCCTATATATATATATATATATATATATATATATATATATATATATATATATACAAAATAAAATTTTAAAAAATAGCTCATAAACATTTAAAACAATTGACTAAATCATTTAAATATAATATCTAAATTTAAAAATTAAATTATCTTGTACCATGTCATGCCTGCTAATCATTTGAACATGATTAGAAGACATCATTGGAGGAGTCTGTGCAGACAATTTTGTTTTGCATGTTAGTTAATTACACAAGTACAAAATAAAATTACAAAACACAAATCCACATGTACACTTAAACATTATAAGACCTATCATATGTCAGTGAGTTTTTGTACATATGAAATCATAGTGGCAATGCCTACATTTACTTTTACACTAATAAATGATGGAGTGTCTAGCATGGTCATCAACTAAATAAAAAAAATATCATTGTTAGTTACTTGATAATATATATACAATTACATACGTGTAATGAACCACAACATTAATAAACCACTAAAAATTATCTATGTATATGTATATATGTGCACAATAGGAACATCATATGTGGCCATGTAGCATCCACAATCTTACTGAAACATAAAAAATTACATATATATTATTGATATTTATATGAAGAATAATTATTACCTTTTAAATCATAAAAATATTTGAAATTTAATAGGTCTAATTTTTTTCTCAACATGTAAAATATATAAGATACATGGGAATATATTATCAAACTGTCCAAACCAAATGTAGATGACTATAACATATTAATGAGATCAATGTCATCTAGGCCCATAAAAATACCACCATGAGTGGGATGCATTAAATCTTCCTCATCCTACCTAGGTCTAGTGCATATAACACCACATGATTTGTAATGGTGAGGTCGAGCAACCATGCTAGATGAATTGTCCCCATGTCCACCCTTGCCAATAATAGTATGAGAAACCAGCCTCATATGTTGAATGAGGGTGTTAGTAAGCTCTATAATCACATGAAAAGTATCAATAACTATAGTATCCTTGATTGTAAAGGGTATTTTATCAAGAGGATGTTATTTTTGGATAGGTACTCTTGCAGGTTTAATATGTGTATGATGTGCACCTAACCTATCCTGCACAAAGCCTTTCCCTCTACCCTTAAACTTTGAGAACTCAAAATAATTTAGAACTTCATTAAGGAAAAACTCAAAATAGTTTTTTCTCAAAAAATACATGGGTATGCCATTATTGTTACAAGGAAATTCATAAAATACCATCCACCATTAGTCCTAATTTTTTTGTTTAATCAACTCATGGATGAACTAGTGGATTAAAATCTATTCAGTTGACACATCTAGTAGTGCATCACTTTTTCATCATTGAATAGTGCATATATTTAGGGTTTGGTTTGTTTTTCTCTCACAGTGGCCAATTTTTTTTGTAGAATAGTATGCCCTACATCTATCTCTATAATTAACCCACTTATCAATTTGACTCATTAACAAGTCAAATTAACCTATTAATGTCTCTAATGTGTTGTTTGATAGATAAGTTTACTGGGGGTTGTTAAAATAGGGATCCCTAATTAGCTTAATATAATTCTCAATTTTGATTTTGTTTTCTATTATGTGGGTTTCCAATTCCCCTTGACTTCCTTGGGGCACTTTTATAGGAGGGTTATGAGGGTTTTGCAAGCTAGGATGGGTTTTCAGGCTAGGAGGGTTAGGTTGTTCATTTGCACTTTTTACATTTCCCTCTGTACATGAAGGTGTATTATGCATAGTATAAAAAAATCAATAAAAAAATGCAAATGCAAGAAAAATCAGTAAAATTGTTTGTAATTACACTCAAATTTGTTTGCATACCTTTCCTCTTGTGTTCCATTATCAATTTTGAGCTATTTTTTTTTCCAAAACATGAGTTAAAATATTTAATTTTCTATTTTTATTTTACATCGATGATAAATGAAAGGCATCAAAATTTTTATTTAATTATAATAACATTACTATATCCATGGTTCTAAAAACTAAAATTGCATACATGGTTCTAAAAACCAAAATCACATACATAGTTTTGGCTCTGTAATCATCCAACCTGTGAGCCAAGACCATGTACACACTTTCATACACTACATACATGGAAAAATTTAAATCTCTTTAAATGTAAAAAGTGTCCACTCTCCTCACCCCCCACCACCCCCACCCCCCCGAACTTCATGTACTTACCCCATCACTAAATGATGCATAGATGCACATATTTTTTTCACTAGTGGGATGCATGACTTTATGCATAGAAGGGGGCATAATATAGTTGCACAAAATTTGGATGGATTTTTGGTTTACAGTATGATTTTAGGTGAATTACTATTTTGAATCTTCACATAAAACATATGGTTTGTGTCAAGGACACAAAGGAACACATATTTTGTAATCACACATAGTTTATCAAGTGCAAGATCTTATGGTGAAGTACAAATGGAGGTGAAAACTTGGAACAAGCACAAATGAACCATCCAATGGAAAAAAAATCATACATATTTACATATAGGTTTAGTGACTTGCACAAGGATAAATTTTTGTGCCAAAACAAAGGAAAAAAAAGGATTACGCCAAGGAAATTTTGTACATGGATAATAAATTGGTGTAGCTCAAAGTAGGTTGAATCAAAAGTTATTGGAATGAATATTTAACTCTAATATTATTAGAGATGGATAATAAGGACATGTGTTGTTCATCCAATTTTATGTTGGAGGAAAGCAACCCTTAGGGACGCGTATCATATTTTCATATCTTGCATGAATCTTTTGTCATATAGCTCTTGGAAGATTCTATATAAATGCATGCAATGAAAAACATTATAAATTTCATCCAAAAATAAGGGAGATCTTGGAGGCCATGTATTGAGTTGATAAAGATAGATATAACTCATAGTTAGGTTGTTGTAGCCTTGAGTATAAATGTAAGTTTGAGATAATCCATATTGTTATAGAATAATCTTGAATTTTGAAGCTTGAGATCCAATAATAACTTGTATCTCATGCATTGGACTAAATATATGTAATGTTTATTTCACATAAATTTAAGAAATGAACCTTGTGTTTTCATATTTGAGTCTATGTATGTTTATATAGTTGTTGGGTTATGAATATCATTTATTGTAACCTTTATCCATGTGACTACACCACTACCTTTGTTCTTATACCGATCCTTGAGATAACTCAAGTCTACTCTCCCTTTCATCTATTTGTAGTTCATCCTCTTTATCATTATCCTCACCTTCAGATCTCATCTCTTCTTCTTCATGTCACTTTGGTCATCTCTTGGGTAAAATCCCCTTCTTACATATTCTTATATAATTTATAATTTTATATGCACAACCTTCAAAACATCTAGTATTTAAATTTTTATATATCCACCTCTACCAGTTGTTCTTATTAGATGCATCTAGACTCTATGTTCAACCAAACCCAATGATGCAATCTCTCAAATCATAGTCCTATGTAGGCAACCTCTTCGCATTTCCACAAGAATTCAAACCTTGAAAGTTGATACCAAATTTGGTGCAATCAACAAATCTCCAAACAAGGGGAATCCTTAACCCAACAACAAATAATTACACACAAAACACACACACACACACACACACACACACACACACACACACACACACACACACACACACACACACACACACACACACACACACACACACACACACACACACACACACACACACACACAAATACACAAGGTCTAAAAGTAAAAGGTATCGATATATTAAACACAAACAAAGAATTTATAATAATATTATGCTATGCAAGATTGACATGTTTTTATTTAATACAAACTTCCAAATGAAATCTTATCAGAGCTAATATACAATGAAATCTACTTAGATCTCCATTTCTCACTCTTCTACTAGACTATTGGATGAATAAAATGACCCTCTTGGTTTGAATCTATCTAAACCTTATTTTATGCATTTCACTTGCACAATATGCATTTATATAGGTTTTCTCAAGTAAAATGTGTCACTTTAGGTCCATGCAATCTCATACAACACACCACATGTCCAAAATATGGGTGTGTATCATTATCTTAGATTAGATGAAAATCACTTGTATCATTCATTTCATCTCTAAGAGTCTCTAATTAAAAAATCATATTTTGGACCTTATGCACAAATGTTCACATTTGAAATGTCAACATTATTTAACTTTGTGTGTCAAATCCTATCCATGCAACCACTAAAATTTATCCTTTAGTATGTGCATCATGCACACTAAACCCAATCAACAATCCATTTGTGTACAACATCATCCACATATGTTATAAATCACATGCACCCTTTTCAAGTGACCGACTCCCTTGCACATCTCTATGCAAGTTATGATTAATTTCTTTGAACACCTATACACTTATTTTTAGAATAACTAATGTATGGGAAAAAATCTTCTATGTAACACCTTCTACACATGCTTTCCTTAGTCTCAAAAACTCATTGAAATATAGTAACCAAATCCAACACCTTATGTAACTACTTCACTTCATTATTATGTGCATATGTCCATGTGTAATCCTTCAACCAAACAACTACACATCCATGCACCACATACATCATGTTGAATCTTATTCAACAACAAAATAGAAGTAACTCTTTTTGTTGATGTAAAATTGTGTGCTCATACATTACTTATTTATTTATTTTTTGAAAAGTATGAAGATGTTTCATGTATAATAAATTTCACCTCAATGATCTATGACACCTTAACTATATTGAAATAAGTCATCTAATAAAACTTAATAAAGTTTATGATTTTAATTGGTGTTTAGAAAAAATAAAAATATTTAAAAAATGATCCTCTTATTTTTCTTGTTCTCTTTTAATTTAATTAGAAGTAAAATAGAATATATAAAATTAGATATTGGATAAAATTTTGACAAATCACTTGATTACATAGGCATGGTGACATGATCAATTACATAGCCAATAATATTGAATTTGAGAGTAATACGAGCAATAGGGAAAATCATGTTTAAGAATAATATAATAATGTGATGAATATGAGTTAAATGAAAAAGCATACAAGGCTACTAAAGTAGATGTCAAAATTATATTATTTCAACCTTGACCATGAAAGTCATCTTTAATAATGCCACATTAACATTGTCGAAATTGAAGTGAAAGTATGGATGGAAAAGGACAAAACTATCACTACATTATTGAGGTACTATTGAACACAAAGTGATTTACTTGTTTTTGGTTGATTATAATTTTTATTTTTATTTTATTTAGTTTCATATTTTATTAAAACAATTATTGATGAAAAATTTAATCTAAAAGATGAATCAATTCAAGAAAAGAATGTGAGTTTATTTATAGAGACACAAAAACTTTCTTCATTCTTAAAGATCAGCTAAAACAAATATGAATCTTGTATTAATGTTTGTGTTAATTAAAGGGGGATTATAAAGATGCAAAGGTGTATTATAATTATGGATATCTATATTTGAAATATGTGAATGGGCTTATAATTTTATAAAAGGTATTGCATTTTTTTTTGTTATTGACACATTGAAATATATATATATATATATATATATATATATATATATATCAGTGCAAATATTATTTTTTTAAATTATGATAATATGATCAAATACAAAAAATTAGTTTTAATATGAAATGACTGTAAAACAATAAAATATATTAAAAAAATGTGTCTTGAGATATTTTATATAAACTATATAATATTAAATTTAAGATAAATATGGATGGAAGTAATCTCTTTGATAATATGACCACACATTATTTAGTATGGCTTGTTATTCAAATTCATTACAATATTCCTCCATCATTAAAAATGTGAAGGGATAACCTTATACTTAAGAAAGCATTAAATGCAAAACATGAATGCATATTTTACACCACTTATAGAGAATTTGGCATATATTTGATGTGCAAAGACTAGTTAATCACATAGTCTTCCACTACTATGGAATCTTGTGTTTGTGTATTCATAACTACTTTGAATTTTTAGTATGTTCAGTTATATTTAATTTTTATTGCTTATATTTATAATTGGAAAAGGAGGGTCTACATGAGATGTTTCAGTTGTGTATCATGAAGCGAATAAATCCTTGGTTTCCTTTGTTTGGCTTGATTATATATACTTTTCAAGGGTTTATTACTTCATATATAAAATTAGAAAGTGTGGATAAAATTATTTTAGTTCTCCAAGTTATGATTAAATTTATATCGAAGTGACCCAAATTTAAATTTTACCAAAAAAATTGTTTAATATTTATAAGGAAAACATTTTCAAGTTCAAATTTTTAAGTTCAAATTTAGAATTTTTTTAACAAAGGTAGCTAAGTGAAGATGGAATTTTTGAAAGAGAGTGAAACCATTAACTCTCATTAAATTTTTATCAATATATTTATACCACAAATCCCTCTTTGTCACATAGTGATTCAATGTAAATGAAAGCAATAACACAACTGCTACAAAACTACATGTGAAGGGATGTGGTGATTGTTTATGATTGGTCGAACTTCATTATAAATAATTAAAATATGACTTATTTGGACCATCACATTAGTAAGTAATTGATGAATGAATAATTGAAATTTAATATTTAATAGAATAAAATATAATAGATATTTTTAATTTATGTTCATAAGAAACCTAGGATTTTTAGCTAAGGTGTTATTTTCTATTGCTATTATATATCAAATCTATTTTATAGAAATTTGTTTATGATGTATTTTATATTGTTATTATATATCAAATGTATCTTATAGAAACTTGTTTATGATCTTTTAAGATATATTTAAAAGAACATAATTTTCTTATTTTACATTTGGATATATAATTTTTAATTAAAAATTATTTAAATTTACAACAATAATTATAATTATGATATTGCTATCAGGATTCAAATGTGTAGTTTTTTGAGTCAAATTCATTGATCCAAGTTTTATGAGTAGCGATTCACACAAACCCATTTTTCATGAGAATGAATGGTCCACTTAGCTTTCATTGATTCTAGGTGATGCTCACAAGGGTGAAGAATTGGGCCCTCCTAGGAGGTCACCCATCCCAGTAATACTCCAACTCAAGCATGCTTAACCATAGAGTTTCCTACAAAGTTAAGCCCACTTGACTTGCTACCCCATTTGCAAAACCTTCAGTAAATATTGTGCCTTATGAACCATTCATTATAAAGCCCCTCAAACTCATAAATTGATAATTATAAGATATTTTGTATAAAGAGTGAAATTATGATATTGCTATCAAGATTCAACTGTGTATTTTTTCGAGTCAATGGGTCAATGAGTTTGACTCAAAAAACTACACAGTTGAATCCTAATAACAATATCATAGTTTAACTCACTATGAAAGATACCTCTTACTTAATAATTATAAATACAAACAACAAATATCAGATGACCTCAAATTTATTATCCCATTCCTAAAGCATGGATCATAATATTTAATAAAAAATGTAATTGTTTTTGACAAAAATATTTAAATTGTTAATAAGGTATGGGATTATATTTACACTGTTATTCTTCATATGATTGAAAGTAGAATTTCAAATCTATTCACAATTAACTATTGCAAAAAAAATTATTGGAAAGGGAAAAAACCAATGCATCAATCATATCAAAGATACTTGAAATGGAAAAGTCTTGAGAATTTATACTCAATCCTCTCTACATGAGTGTTGAAAAAATAAAAAAAATCTTATTGAAATGAAAAAAAAAAATGCATTTAACATGTGAAATAGAGACTTAAATGAAGAAGTCTGCAAGCTTCATATTCCATCCTCTCTACATGGAAATATGGACCGAGTTGCTTAAATCTAAAAGATAAATCATGCATGGACGATAAATATTTTATTGTAAAGGGATTTGGAGATATAGATTTTGGCTATGATACGCAAAAAATTAAATCTTAGATTATCTTAATGCTAATTTTGAAATAAAAATGAGTCCCTATTATCATTTTTCAATCTAGGTGATCAAATTCTTTTACTAATGTAATATATCTGTTTGAGATTAATGAATGAAGAAATAGTTAATGAATTTTTCAAATAAATTATGATGCCTTAAAATTGATAAATAATGTGGGTGTCTTAAACGATGCTAAGATTAATTTTTAAAACAACACCGTCATAATAAAAAAAAGAGGAGGATTGGATGATGGGCTCATGCCCTTTCAATTAGTATCTATTATATTCAAAATTAGAAATAAAATTAAAAGGTCATGTGATTTTTTCTAGGAATCATGTCCTACCAACATTTTTATAGTAATCATTATTATTCTATTTCACATTCATCTTGGTTAAGTATGAGTTTATAATGTCAGTTAATAATATTGGTGTAATTTCTAGTTCACACATTATGAATTTAATGACCTTTGGATACTCATATATAAATGCATGTAAGTAAGAGGCATGGATAATTTTAAAAATAGATCTCCCAAAATTTATATAATATTTTAGAGTTTAGGCATAATTTTATTGACTAGTATGTGGTAATTGATTGGCTTTTCCATTAGTTTAAAAAAAACTTATAATTATTTAGTGAATTAAATGTAATATTTTAAAAAAGTTATAAAATTAAAGAATAAAATAAATAAATAAAAAACTCAAACTTTCATTTTCAAATCGATACAAAAATGATACTTAGAAATGAAAATAATATGTAAAAACTAAGTCGTAATATGTTTTTTTCAACTGAATAAATACACTATTAGGGCTTCATCATTATAGATGAATATGCCTAAATGGTAGAGTGACAAAAGGTAACTAACAATTACACCTCAATGGTGCAGTGGTCATGTCAATAGTGGCAACGAGATTTAGTAAAAGATAGTTAGAATGAAAAACAAAGTTATGTAAAATATAGTGCAATAAAAATTTCATCAAGATTAATTACATAATGAAACACCATACTTAAACCCTTGTAAGAAAGGGAAATGCCATATGGAATATGCAAATAGTGAAATATTTCAAGGTGAATTGAGTGGTGATGTTAGGGGTAAATGACATGATTTTTCAAGGGACATCATACATGAAAGAGCCCATATTGTACTCCAGACCCAAATTCAGAACAACTTTTGGATTTACATGACCAACGCCCATTATAAAGGGGTCTACAACTTTCAAGGTGGTCCCATCTTTAATTGGTTGTTTTCTATTGTCAATGTTGGACAAGGATGTCATGAGTTTTGATTTGATTGTGGCATGACTTCATGTTTGATATGTGGCTTGGATTAATGATACAATGCAATTGATGTAGGGACAAGAAATTGAGGTTTTGAAGCCTATCTTGTAGTTTTTATTTATCCATGCTATAAGGTTGCATTGATAGACATGACATGTCATTGAACTTTGAATGTGTATCTTCTCATGGTTCATTGAGTCTGTTACTTGAAATACCTATCATTTCCTCTAGCTCATATTAAAACATTTCACAATTTTCATGTTATGTATGGCCTTTCCCTTCCTCAAAACTTTGCTCTTTCTTAAGCTCACCATAAAATGAAACATCTCCTCACTACATAGCTCATTGCCATGCCATATGAAGGAATGCACAAGCTCATTTTTCACCATCACCTCCACTATATATATTAGATAATTATTGCATACTACATCGTGCACAAAAGGTGAGATAGAGTCAACAGTCATGGGTTTCAGGTGAGGTGTGAATATCGTTTTACATTATTCTCCTTTAAAAAATTGTACTTTACCAAAATATAAAGTTACATCCCTTTCAATGTAACATGCAACTTTGAAATAACTACTAGTAATATTTAAATATGCACATAGGAAGAAAGACACATTCCTAAAATTAAATTTGGCAATCAACCTTTTTTACCATGTAAAATTAATTCAACATTTCTTTTTGAAAACGTTGATAATACATCATATACAATAAATTATATCAAAAATATTAAATATAATATGATTTGGGTCATATTTCTAGTACTAGTTATGCATACAATCATGAAAGAAGCATTGATTACGATAATTTAAATAATTTTTGTCTAAAAAATCATTTAGATTTACAATAATAATTATAATTATAAACAACAAATTTTGAATGACCTTAAATTCATTATCCCATTCCTAAAACATGGATCTTAATACTTAATAGAAAATGTAATTAACGCTGATATATATCTTGAAATTATTAATGCGGTATAAGATTATATTTACACTATTATTCTTCATATGACTAAAATAGAATATCAAATTTATTCACAAATGACTATTGTAAAAAATAAATATTAAAAAGAAAAAGAAAATAACGTATTAAATATATTAAATGAATATTTCAAATGAAAAAATCTATACACTTTAAATTCAATCCTCTCTATATGAATGTTGTTAAAGAAAAATATATATTAAAAGAAAAAACAATGCATTAAACATGTGAAATAAATATTTGAAATGGAAAAGTTTTATATACAATCCTCCCTACATGAAAATATGGATTGAGTTGGATAAATCATGCATGCCTTGCATTAGGGAAGATAAATATTTTATTGTAAAAGGATTTGGGGATATAGATTTTCGCCATGATGTGAAAGAATTAAATCTTAGATGAGCTTAATGCCAATTTTGAAATAAAATTGATTCCTTATTATAAAGTTTTCAATATTAATTTGGGTGATCAAATTCTTTTGCTAGTGTAATATATCTGTATGAGACTAGTGAATGAAGAAATAGTTAATAAATTTTTCAAATAAATTAATAAATAATGTAGGTGGCTTAAAAGATGTTAAGATTATTTTGGATGACGGGCTCATGCCCTTTCAATTAATATTTATTATATTTAAAATTAAAAATAATTTGCTTTTCGTAGGAATCATGTCCCACCAACATTTTTATAGTCATCATCATTATTCTATTTCATATTTATTTTGGTGAAGTATGAACTTGCAATGTCATTTAATGATATTGGTATAATTTCTGGTTGGGCTTCTCAACATTTTCACATATTACAAATTTAACGATCATTGGATATTTACATATAGATGTATGTAAGTAAAAGGTAGAGATAATTTTAAAAATAGATTTAAAGAAAAAATTATAATATTTTAGTGAATTTTAGGGATAAGATAGAATTTCATTTATTAATTTTTTGTAAAATTGTTATATAAATATAAATTGATTGATTATTTTATTGAATTTTTAAATAAAACTTATAATTATACAAGAGTGGAATGTTCTTCATAGGTACACTGAATCTATTGTGCAGTGTTTCATCCAATCCTCTAAGTCTACTCAGAGCCCTGTCAAACAATTATTGAAGATCATGGAAACCCCTCTGCGTGGTTCTCCCAAATTGGTCCCCATAAAAAAGACTCTCCTATAAGTCCAAGGGCAGAAGAGGCCATGTATGATTCTTCCAACAGAGATAGCAGAAGGACTTGGCAACTGCACATAGGCTAAGATCTCAAAGTTTAAGTAGGATATCCCTATGAAGAATTATGAGGAGGAAGAAGATCCACCGGGAGGACCCCTTCCTAATCTTTCACATTTTTGGTTTTCCTTACTTTCGGTATGTTACAGTTAGTTTTTGTTATTTTTTTTGGGCAACCTTGGTTTGTACTGTTGATACTTCTGTATTACACTTTTGTAGTTCCATGATTCCTGTAAAACCTAGATTTTTACTCTATCAAATAAAAAAATAATTATTCGATAAATTAAATGTAATATTTAAAAAAAGATACAATAAAATAAAATTAAAGAATAAAATAAATAAAACTAATTAAAATTCAAACTTTCTCTTTCAAATCAATATAAAAATAATGACATTTATCTAAAAATAAAAGTAACATGTAAAAACTAAGTCTCAATATGTTTTCTTTAGTCGAATGACTATACTCTCAAGGTTTCATCATTATAGATGAATACACCTACATGATCGAATGACAAAGGTTAACTAGTAATTATATTCCGAAGGTGTAGTGGTCATGCTAATAGTGACAACGCAATTTAGTATAAGATAATTGGAATGGAAAACAAAGTTATGTAAAGCATAGTGCAATAAAAATGGAAACATGCATTGTTTTGTTTTGAATTTTTGTACATTGATAAAAATAAAATACAAATTAAAAATAAATTTGTATCTAAATTTTTGATTTAGAATTCTCTAATAATGACAGAATTCAGAAAAATGTTATTATATTAACATCCCTCTTTATCATTAATAATAAATAGTAAGTTATTAACAAAAATACTTTCGAGTTAACTTTATAATACTTTACATATCATCCTGAGTAACAATAATCTTAAATTTAAGCATGTTTTCACCAATAATTTCATGTGACTTTTACTTAATTTAATTTAAATTAATAAATGTGAATTTCACATTAATGTTGATTTGAACATGAGCTAAAAACTTATCACTTAGTGAAAGCATACATATATCTATTTATTAAAAGAGCATAATCCTTCAAATTTAATGGAAATAACTTACCCAAAATTTAATATAATGAGCATAATCTTAAAAAAATGCCAAAAAGGTTTGAATGTAATATAAAAGATCACCTTTCGTTTAAACACCTCAAATTTTCAAAGCTACAAAACTAATTGAAAAATGCTAAACAATCACTTCATGAGCTAAAAGATTTAAAATAATATATCACTGAAATTAATCCCATTATTTGATGTACGGAACCTTTGATTGAGGATTTTGGCATAATTTTTTACATGTCATGAAAAGTATACATTGTAATAAGGATTGTGGAAGTAAGAAATAAACAAGCAGAAAAATAATAATAATAATAATAATAGAAAAGAAAGTCATGTTTTTAGAGTCTCAAAGTTGACAAATATAATAATCAAATAATTTTTATTGCAGCTTCAATTTATCACAAATGACTATACTTATCTAAAAATATTTGAATGACTATAAAATCTTACATAACAATTTTTATTCACTCAAATTTTTCTAGATTTTATATTTTATTATATATTATTTCTAATGATTGTCTATATATATATATCTCCAAATTTTTATTTATTATCATTTTAATGTAAATTAAATTTGATTTACTATTAAAATTTGATTATGCTTAATCGACCATAAAACATGATCTTGATTTTCCTCATTGCTTCAAAACTTAATCTAAATTATGCAGTGGAAAGAAGATTATCTCATTTGCAATTGAAGGAAGGATGTGCTTTGAATTGAAAGAAACTATTTTGTAAAGTGATTTTTTTATAATGACATCCATAGTGTATTATGTGGAGTTACTAAGGAGGAACCAAGTTAAGTTAAATTTAATTGGAAAAATAATTTTTTTTTCAATGTATTAATCTTCCCTTAATAACGTTCCACATATTTTTCCCTTTGTCTCATATGTTTTTTTGAACACTAAACATAACATTTTAAAAAACAACTTAAAATAATGTCTATCATTGATCTTCTTCACTACCATGTTCACCATGGAGTCAAAGTGCGGTTACTCTTCCAATTATCCATCATCATATATGAGGTAAAGTTTCTAACTTTCTATTATCCTAATGTTTATATTTTTATTAATAATTATATATAAGTTTTTATTATAGATGAACATGTTACACTTGACATTTAAGTGTTGTTGAGTGATAAAAAAGATACCAATCCTCTTGTAAATAGTTGACACATGATTCTATATATATCTATTAGATTCACACTCTAAAGGCTTCCTTAGTATAAAAAGAG